>JAWNLX010000085.1:0-12015 GCA_035042055.1 Drosophila macrothrix
CATGTCAACCCTTTGGCCTGCACACTTGGGTCAAATACAACGCGCAGGAGGTTGAGCGCCTCCACACCAAAGACCTCTGGACGGTTGGGCGTTAAATTAATATGCTACAAATCTAATATTTGATGTTATCTATTTAACTGCTTTAACTGTTTTATGTTATAGATTTTAATTCACTGCTATTTTTCATTCATACCTATACAAATCAATGTTTTATAGCCTTTCAATAGGTTGATTAATGTTTCAATAAATTGCTACATAAAAAAAAAAAATTAAAAAAAAATTTAGTGCACGGCTTGAAGGTCAGGCAGACGAACTACTAAACAGACTCTCTAACAGTGGTATTGAATGCCAAGGTAATAACAAGGGGTGACAGAGCACGTTTGATCACCGTTAAAAAGCAACTGCAAAAGTTGCAAAGAATTGTCTGTGTATGTATGACAGGAGCTATGCGCACCTGCCCAACAATGGCTTTTGAGCCACATCATAAGCTCAAGCAGAAAGCGACCCTTTTAAGGATGTCAGCTGAAGAAGTTGGGAGCAATCGCATACTAAGCAATAAAGATGCCCAACTCCTCTCAAATGAACTGCCCCTGATATTGCAACCCAGGGACGAAATGAAAGCCGAACAGATCTTCGAGCGTAATTTCACTGTTCATATGAGCAGTAAAAGGGATTGGACAACTCTGGAAGAGGTCCATCCTATTAAACAGCACACCATAAGGTGGTACACCGACGGATCACTCACCAACCACGGCACAGGTCTTCGGGTGTCCTACCATTAATCCCTAGGAACGCTCACCAGCATATTTCGGGCTGAGGTATGTGCGATAAGAAGATGTGCGGACTTTAACTTAAAACGTTACTATCGGAATACAGATATATCCATCGTATCCGATTGTCAAGCAGCATTAAATGCAATAACGTGGACTAAAATAACATCAAAGATAGTCCAGGAGGCTCGTTCAAAGCTAAACCGACTTGCCCTGCGATGGGTCCCGGGCCACAAGGATATAGAGGGTAATGTGGCGGCTAATAAGCAGGCGAGAATGGGGGCAGAAAGGCCCAGAATAGGACCAGAACCGTATTGCAGCATAGGTAGACACACTATACGGCTGGTCCTTAGAAATTAAGAGAAACAGATGCGGCAGCAGAGCTGGTCGGAGGCATTAGGCCTGTGAAAGACAGGAGGAATCCTCGAAACACATCCGAGCAGCATGTATCGCACTAGCTATAAGAAGATGTGGCATCCTAGGGTTGCATGTCTTGAATTCTAGAGACATAGAAGACCTCAACCTAACAACGATCCTAGCATTCGCACGGGATCTTAGACTGATGGAAGAGCTATAGGCTCAGAAGAGGGCACAATAGATCCAACAGGTCGCGGTGCAATTTCCCCTATAATATCAATGCATAATACACCCCAACAAAATGGTGTAGCGGAGCGTGCGAAACGAACGATGGTAAAATTGCCACGAAGCATGATTGTGCATGCTGGTCTCAAGGATTTCTGGGCAGAAGCTATAAATTCGGCGGCCTATCTGCGAAGTCGCTCAGAGACATCTACGCTGGAGGATATGACACCATAGGAGTCATGGTCAGGCAAAAAACCGTCTGTATGTCACCTAAAAGTTTTCGGTACAAAGGCTATCGTACTTAACAAGAAGTACAATAAGAAATTCCTACCAAAAGTTGAGGTGAGGGTACTACTTGGTTACTCTGCTACATCTATGGCATACCGATTGTATAATCCGGATTCACGAAAAGTAATTGACGCAAGAGAAGTGATATTTCTTGAAGGTGAAATGATAGACGACAGAGTAAGGGACAGAATCTCGTTGTGTAATAATGATGTTACACTGATCATGAAGGATGTCGAAGATGAGCCTTTAAGTCTTCATAGTGGCGATCAAACTGAGGATCGCGAGAAATCCGAACGAGATGACGAGGTGCCAAAGATATCTACAGATGGAGACATTGGTGACGACGAGGAAATCGAGTCATGAGATGCACCGGGTAAAAGAGGTCCTGAAAGGTCAAAGAAAGGACGCACCGGGTAGCCTGGGCGCTTTCGAAAGCAGTACAACATTTTGAATGTTATGACAACGGATGACGTAGCTGCACCTGCTAGCGTCAATGCAGCCTTTAATTCTGATCATGCCCGTGAATGGAGGGCATCGATGCAGAAGGAGATAGGCAGTATACAAGAAAACCAAACTCGGGAGTTGATTGATCTACCGAAGGGAGAGAATGTAATTGGCTGCAAATGGGTATTTGCAGTGAAGCGTGACGAGCATGGCAAAGTAATACGCTTGAAGTCTCGACTAGTGGCCAAAGGATGCGCCCAACAAATTACAATGAGACGTTCTCCCCTGTGGCCAGATATTCGACAATCAGATTACTGTCGGTCATAAGTACTACATTGAGAACCTTCTACGTGAGTATGGTATGCACAACTGCAAACCTAATGTCATACCTCTAGAGGCAGGATTTCAAGTCAGATGCGACAATGACGGATGCCATTAATCGAATTAATTAAGTTATCAATCGTGGATAGGTTCGCTAATGTATCTAGGCATATTGCACTTAGTAACGAAGCTAGCACAGCGGAATTCAGATCCACACAAGAAGCACGAAGCAGGTGTCAAGCGAGTATTAAGATACTTGATGGACACTGCAGAGTTGAGCTTGCACTACAAGAAGACCGGCCAGGCGATACACTGTTTCGTCTATGCAGATTGGGCTGGAGACATCATGGGCATTCCTTGCAGTAGGCGCTGCAGTCTCATAGGAGTCAAAGAAGCAGAGCGTCGTAGCATTAAGCAGTACTGAGGCAGAGTATGTGGCACTCTCACTGGCAGCCAAAGAAGCTGCATATATACGCAAAGTCATGCGTGAAATAGGTTTCAGCGAGGGATCTGGAACAAGGATATTTAGCGATAATCAAAGCGCTCAATGCTTGGCAAAAGATGCTAAGTTCCATTCGCGTAGTAACCATATCGACATTAAATATCACCATATCAGAGATATGGTAAAAAATAATGTAGTTGAAAATGAATCCTACGCATTTTAGCATCACCGTTAGCCTAAAACTCGTTAGCCAGTCGCACCTCTGTACACCCAAGTAAGGTGGTTGAGATAATGCAGAAATGGAATCTACATTTCGATGGTTCGGATGTAGGTTTGAGTGTATATGAATTCCTGTATCGGGTGAAAGTGCTCGCCGATGAGACTTTGGATGGAGATATAAAGGCGGTATGCAAACACATACATGTACTTTTCATAAGAAGAGCACGAGATTGGTGTTTGCGCTTTCAGCTTTTTGATAGCATTATTTTCAATTAACAACACTAAGTTATTGCCACTTTGTAAACTTTATTGAATAAATTTAGACTAGAAGCCCAATGCTTAGTCCTTTCCACAACGATAATAATTATGACACGATCGATCGGCTAGAGTTCTGCGAAACGAATAAATAGCTGCAGCAGCCGGCCGATCAGCGAACGCACTTTATCTAGAGAGAGAGAGAGAGAGAGAGAGAGGGCGCTGCACAAAGAGAGCGCTGTACAATCAGAGCGCTGCTAAAGCAGGCTGCTGCAGCTCAAACTGCAACAAACAATAAGCAATTTATATTAAGCCACGCAGGGCTCCAAATTCAAGCATGTTAACAACTCATAAACAATTAAATGTTTTGGCTGCTGCTACCAACATATTCCACCGTTGAAAGACTCCCTTTCAACAGACTCCTTAACAGGCAGCAGGCACAACTTGTTGACAGCTCCTAGCTAGCCCGCCTTTGATTGGAATTGCCGCAAGCTCTCGAAATCGTGGCCAGCTCATAGGAAGCGGACTCTCGTTCTTGTCGAGGACTAAGTCATCCACCCGAAGAGATCGAGTAGGAGATCTCCATCTAGCACGATGTTGCAAGAGTGCAAGACACTCCTCTCGCCAACGAAACCCAAAGAAATTATGTACGTGGACTTGCTTCAAATTATCAATTATTATCCATCCTCGTTAGGTCCGGTTTCAGAATTGTTGCCGGAGTCAGCACATCGAGATCGCCAAGGTTTTCTGCAATTGAGACTAAAGGGCGAGAATTAATAATGGCCGCGATTTGGCGAACGAGATCTCTCAACACCTCAAATCTGAGCAGACACTGGTCAACACACCGGTAATGGTGGTGCCTTGCGGTGTCCACTGCCGCGTCCCACAATCCGCAAAAGTGTGGAGAGCGGAGGGAGATGAAGCGCCAGCCGAAGGCTTGGGGTGATGGTTTCGCTGGCTCCTGCTTGGTGGCTTCCACCAACTCGGCATCATCCACTTCCATTGGCTCTTCGGCTGCTGCTGCTTTTTCTGCGCCTGCTGTTGGATTCGCGGACTGTGGATCTTTATCTGGAACATCCTTGTCATCTATCTTCTGCTCATTGTTTAATTTCGCATGCTTCTCATCGTCCATGGACTAGAGTGCCTCTTGACAGCCACAGATGATTATCGTCGTCCTCTGACGTCCAGTTTGATATTCAACTGTTTGGATGCCTCGCGAGCCTTATTACGCTCATTGCGCACCTCTGCCTCATATTGCTCCGCACGTCGCACTGCATGACCGAGCTTCGTTTTGGTCTCGGCCAGCAACTTTTTGAGCTTGGCATCTAGAGGTCGCTGATCTTCTTGTTGCGCTCCGATAGCTCCTGTTGCAGCTCCACATCATTGGCCGGCATTTGCGGTCCGAACGCTCCTGATAGTCACGCAGCTCGGCGCGCAACTTCTTGTTATCCCGCTCAAGAGCTAACTTCTCAAATTCTAAACGCTCGCGTTTAGTCCATTCCGAAACGTTTTCGGCTTGCAAATGCTCCTGCTCTGTGCACAGCTCACTGAGCCGACGCTCCAGATTCTCGCGTGCTACTATTTTCTCCTGCAGCGAGTTGTTCACAACGCGCATCTCAGTGCGATGTTGTTCTTGTAATGTTAGAAGCTCACGCACCTCTCCCGCTTGGCAGAGCGCAACTCCTCCTGGCGTCCACGCACATTCTGCAGCTCAAGCGCCAGCTTCTCAATACTCTTGTGCAGCTCGTGCTTGTCATCTCGCTCTGCCTGCAGGGTTTTTTGTGCCTTATCCAAACGCAGCTGCAGCATGGATATCTTTTGCAGCAAATAGTCCTCGTCGAAGTCATCCTTCGATAGCTGTTGTATTAAGCGCTTCACCTCGGCGGCAGCAGCCTCATGCCTTGCCCGGCGCCGCATATTTTGCTATGGATGCCCCTATCCAAATATAAACAGATTATATCACCTCTGTCATTTGTAGTCCCACTGTTTTGTCACCTGCTCTAACGCATCCCCGGATGCGAAAAATATCCGGCAGGACTTTTTCGGTTAAGAAATTATTTAGAAATTATAAATAGAATTTTCAATGAAAAGAGTCTTTCAATGTCAAGAAATAAATTGCATCGTAAGAAATATTTTAAGCGAATGAAAAATTATAGAAAATTATTAGTATCCACTATTTTCAATAACCGAAACGATTCGCATTGCCTTTTTTTGTTTACCAGCTAACGTCACGGCATGGCATCAGTGCATCTCAATGATCCGCCGAGCTAAATCTACGCTATCGCATTTTTTTAGTGTTCTTTGCATTTTTTTTTAAATACTTTTTTATTGTGCACAGAAAAAAATTAATTTAAACATTCGAATTTCAACGTAGTGATTAGCACCCATAGAAATAATAATAACTTTTCAAAATACCTTATGACTCTTGTTCTTCTCTTCATTATCCGCCGTGACAAAAAGGAATCTTTATCAATTTTAATATGCAAGTGAAATTTATAAAAATATTCTTATTTTAGGTGTGCAATATATATTTATACTACAGTTATTTACTCATGTATACTTATATATAATTAAAAAGCCTGTTTTTGTAATGTCGAATCAAAATCGATAGTCGGTTACGTACGACTATTCGTTAAACCTTTAGAAAATTCGGCGAACGTTTATTTCTATTGAGGGACTACGCGGACGGAATATTCTGTACCGTAGTTCTTTCGGAAGGGAGTGGGCTTTTGCTAGTCATTAATTATTTAGGATATTTCAAAAATTGTATAAAAAGATAAATACAAATAAAAAAATATACAAAAATTAATTTAAAAAATCTAATTCAAAATATTCATTTAACATTAAAACCTTTGTTTGCGCTATCAGATTTTGAATAGCTTTATTTTCCAATTAATAACACGATTATATTTTACTATATAATTGTTATTTAATATAAGAAAAAGATGTCCCCTGGTGGAAGGACAGTCTAGAAAGGCTGCGCGTCACCACACGTCGCCTCTTCAATAAAGCCAAGAGAGGCGGAATATGGGAGCAATACCGCGAAAGCCTGACCTTCTATAATACGGAGATAAGAAAGGCTAAGCGGAAGAACTACAGAGACTTCTGCGAAAGCATAGTTAGCACAAGCCAGGGCGCCAGGGCTCCATATAGCACTGGTGAAACGAACGCCTGATGCTAAACTTGCACTGAAGCGTGTGGATAACTCCTTCACGAGCAGCAATTAGCAGAGATTGGAATTACTCTTCGAAACACACTTTCCAGGGTGCACACCCCTGCAGGAAGAGCCTATCGTAAGAATGAGCAGATATAGACCATCAACTGGCGACTGGGCATGCACAAAGTCGACAGTCACAAAGGTGAGATTAAATTGGGCAATTGGTACACTCCAGCCCTATAAATCTCCCGGAATGGACGGCATATCGCCAGCCTTCCTTTAAACGCGCCACGACATACTCGTCTCCCGTATTAGGAACACTCTAGTAAGAGCTAGGGTAGTCTTCATCCCCAAAGCAGGGAAGAAAGGATATTACCAACCCAAAGTCTTTCAGACCCATCAGCTTTACATCGTTTTTACTGAAAACGTTAGAAAAGATGGTGGATTACAAGATTAGAAGCACTTTGCTTTAACAAAGTAGCGTCGACAGAACCGATCCTGTTCAAAGCAGGCGGCCTTCAACTGATTGGTGCTCTTCTCCAGCGCCTCCTTACAGTTGAGCGAGGCTCACATTCAGGCGATTATCCTCATCCTCCTTGACGTTGGTGATCTCCGAGTGCAGATCGGAGAGATCATCCTCAATGATGTTCACATCGTGGCTCTGCGTGTGTCCATCCTCATTGATCGAGTTGCGTGCGCTGCTCTTCCTGGCCTGTGACATGTGACAGCATATATGCATCATCCTTCACTACTGTTGTTGTTGTTGGAACAGGTGTTGTGATTGCTCCAACTACTGTTCCAGTTGCAGTTGCAGCTACTCCCGCAATACCTTCTCCGTTCAGCACTTGACACTCGTGCATTTTGGTAGGGCGCACTTCTGATTTTGGAGCAGCAGCTACAGATTCAGTGCTGCCACTGTTGCTGGTCAACAATGGAACATCTGCATCCACTTCCATGGGCTGCATTGCCTGCTCCGTGTTTGCAGTTGTAGCTTCTACTGCTCCCGTCAGCTGCTGATCCTGCTTGCTGTGCTCCTCTAGAGATTTATCCTCGCTACTGTTCAAATCAACGCTGCAGATGCCATCCGTTAGAGAAGCTGTTCCATCAGTTGTCGCTCCATTCGAGGCGGCACTTGCCAGTTGTTTGCAGGGCTCCGCTTCGGCTGTTTCGGCCTCGGCCAACTTGGCGAGACGTTCCCGTTACGCGTCGAATGGTCTAGGTCGATACCTGCGTCGCGTTGTCGGCATCCACCTGATGATGGTCGGGCACATGACGCTCTCGCTCTCTGTCCACGGTGATGTCGGGCATCTGATGTATCTCGCCGGAATATAGACGAGTAAAAGTCTTCACGGAATGCAGCTCGCATTACCCCTTGGTTCCTGATGTAATGGCCTCGCTGCAGCTTTCTTGAAACTGATTTCCACCGTATGACATTCAGTCCGAACATTAGTGTCACCAAGATGGGGCACTATAGTTGTAGATCGAGTTTTTTTTTATAACTATAACTGTTGCGCTAAGCGAGAGGTGACCAAATGCAATCGTTCGGGCGTAACGAGAGAGGCTGCCACCAAAGTGCAGCAGAGTATGATGCCTATTGCCACAGCCATGACAATTTCCACTGCTGCATGAACGAGAATGGTGTCCGAACTTTAAACAATTAAAGCATAGAGCCAACTTCTTAACTTCCTTGTGTCGCAGTGAGGGAGACAAATGCATAAATAGTATGGCCGACACAGTTACAAAATGGGCACGGAAAATTATTAGATTGGGATGCCACAAAGGCTCGTCTACTTTGATTAGGATTTTGATTGTTTTTTCACACCTGAGAATAAAGGGAATGATATCCCATTGCATGCTCCAGGTTCTCTAAGTTCTGGCGTCGCTTCTCCGAGAATGTGTAGAATTCTTGAGCTGAGGGTATTTGGACCATTGGTGCAGACTCTTCCCAACAAGTCTGAGTAGTGATGTCTAGTTTTTGGAGCAGCATGTGTACGACCATGGAAGCTTTCCAATGACTCAAGCGCTCGCATATAGGAGTTGAGGTCGAATCCACCTTCTTCAGCCCAATAATCTCCTTGATATTCGATTGGAAAACTAATCGCTTGTTGTTAAAACGTTTGCTTAGAATGACCAAAGCCGCACGATAATATGCACTTGATATTTCTAGCGAACGTGCTAATTCTTTTCAATGTCACTAAGCTGAGTATCTGTAGCAATAATTGAATTAAATATGGATATGAAATTTGCATATTCCGTATAACCACCCAAAAACGAAGGCAGCTTGAGCTCCGGTAAGCGCGGTCGATGAGAACAATCAATATATATAGGAGCTGACCGTTCAGCTGCCGGCACAACATACCGAAATGATGACGATAAGGGACGCGATTCGAACATTTCAAGCTGCCTTTTTAAACGACATTCTACTTCTACAAACAGCCTCTGAAAATTTCTGCTTAATTCACTGCCTATTTCATCGTAGTCAAGACGCTCCAGACTGTCATGAGCAAGGTTAAATGATGCTTCCGCTTTTTCTGAGTTTTATGTTTGACTTAATTTGAACCGAATCAATCGAATTTAACGTCATTTATATTAAGCCAAGCAGGGCTCCAAATTCAAACATGTTAACAACTTATAATCAATTAAATTACTTTGCTGCTGCTGCCAACACCAGGTATGAAAATTTAACGTTAAGATCTTAACAATGTTAACTAAAAATATAAAATTAATTTAATTTGTGCACTTGAATTGTGAAAACTATTTATTATTTTTATGTATTGGCATTTTTTGTTTACCCGCTAATGTCACGGTATGCCATCAGTGCATCGCTCTGTGCATGCTCCGACGAGATAAATCTACGATATCGAATTTTTTATTGTTCTCTGCTATTTTTTTTAATACTTTTTTTTTATTGTGAACACAAAAAAATTAATTTAAACATTCGAATTGCAACGTAGTGATTAGCCGCCATAGATTCTGCAGAAGCAGAAATTAAATAAACAAGTAGGTAATAATTTACCCACACCGGTGTACTGGGCGGGTATACACGTAGCGCGACTGCGAAAAGGCTCGTGTATATGTTGTGGATGTGATTTCCTTGAAGATTTGAGTCCAAAATGCACTATGAGAAAAAATCTACTTTAAAATAATAACCTTGCGCAATATTTGTTGTGACACCTATATTTTTACTGTGTGGAATGCAAATATGTACATATCACTTTCCGCGTTGGCTATAAAATAGTAGATGCATGTAGATTGCTTATTAACTGCATGCAATCTTGTATCAACAATGTAAAAAGCGCACGGCGCGGAGTGAATTTTTGTTGTTAGAATTTTTACACCCTAAGAGATAGAGAGTTGAAACTTGGAACACATTCTGGTCTGTGCTCCCGTCAGACAATGTGTAAAAATTGGAGTTCTACTTCTACCAATGATCTAGGAAATCGATAAAATCGATATTCGCAAATCGAAAAAGCTAGATATCTCCCACAATTTTAAGGCTACAGTCACCAAATTTGCTCGGCATATGCCACCTCCGCCGCCGCCTCCGCTCCTTCACCCTAAAAATTTCAAATGGCTATATCTTCCGCAGTTTTTGAGTTAAAGCCTTTAAGAACCGATAACATAATTTTATGGCCACGCCCACACCTACGTCCATAGCCGCCAATGGAAAGAGTAAATCGAAAAATCGGCGTATATCTCAATATTCTAAAGATACAGTAATCAAAATTAGAAGGTAACTAGCTCGTAACCTCCTCCAAGGATCGGCATATACATTCGGCCCTATAAATCTGAAATGCGCACATATTCCAAAATTTGTAAGCTAGAGTCATCAAATCTTAAAAGTATCTTATGGTAACTCCCCTAAGAGATCGAGAAAACATTGGTTGACCACGCCCTCTCCGCCTCCCTAACCTGATTCAACTGTTAGTGTAAATCGATTACGACATTAGGAACCTTCTCTAATAATTTTTTCGGCTCCGTAATTTAAGAGCTCCTGTTACCGAAATTCGAAGGAACTGTACTTGCTTATATCTGCCGCAATTTGAAAAACAAATTTGGACAGTACTTCTTGGCTACACTCACCCTGTTCTTTGTTGCTTGTTATCTGCTGGGCTTACTTATGGTATCAAAGTATTTCGCAGTCGGTTACGCCCGACTGCAACGTTCTATCTGATTTAGCTTTTGGGCTTGAGGTGTAACCTTTGGGTGCTTTAATTGTTAAACACTTTTGTGACCACAGCACGCAAAATGTATAATGCGGATTTAAAAGAAGGAATCATTGTCTCGACATGCAAAATATTTTGTTCGAATAGGCGTCAGCGCTTAAAGATAAACATAAACATGACATAAACCCGTTGCAACATATATTTGTTAACTTTGTCTGTTCAAACTGCACTTAACACAATGTTCACATGCAATTACAACTAACTATGAGCTGTTTATGTTACGCCTCACAGGACGTCAAATTTAAATATGTAAATTAGTCAAGAAAATTAAAAGTTCTTTGCTGCTGCTGCCAACCCTGCGATTTAGTTGTATTTTATAAAAAGGAACCGTATTTTGAAATGATGCGAAAGGGTGATACAATCTAATTAAGAGAATGAGATCGGTACTTGTAACAAATTGGGCTGGACGATGTGAATACGCAAAGAGTTCTTTTTGTACTAGTATATTTCATGAAAAATGAAATTATTCTTAGACGATAATCTTTGCTTAGGCCAAATTTGACCCAAACAGTCAATCTTATCTATGCACTTACAGATACGATGCCTTAATATTTTCTAATTTACGACGCTGCGTATGATAACATCTGCTTACTTCAGGCCATGCGACAGATGGTGCGAGAAACAATGTTTACATGCATCCAATGGGTCGGGTGCATATTTGTTTCATTGATTCTGTGCGCTATCAGCATCGTGAGATTTTCTGCGTTTGAAGAAATCGAATATACTCCCGGCCGTTGAATGCAGATTCAATCATCATTTAATTTAATGGTGAAAGGTTGATTTCCAGAGGGAAGTTCGGATTTGACACAATAAATTGTTAGCATTGTCATCACAAATCATAATCCGATGGATTGGTTGGATATTGTGTGGTAGATGAAAACGTTTGTTTGGGACGAGTAATTCATGAAGCTCGTTGTAGCCTAAGATACTTTTATCTTTTGTTGTTGTGGTATCCGATCGTTTGGTTGTTGGTTTATTGTCCTCCATGTCTCCAAATCGAGCGTATGGTGCCAACAATGATGTTTCCATAACGCTTTGACTGGTTACATTTATTAGTGAATTGCGGATGGTACATCCTGCATCTGTTTTGTTATGGAACTGTTGCATTTCGCAGCTCATGTTGATAGAGAAAAGTGATTGTTTACTGTAGCAAATGAAATCATTTGTAGATCTTGGATGATAGTTTGCCATGTCTTCCGTAGTCAGCCCCACAAATTTATATCGATAATTGTTGATAGCAATGAACGGTGTTTGAACTTTGAATACTTGAAACCCATGCTTGCTTGTAGCTGGTATAGGTATCAGATTGTA
>JAWNLX010000090.1:0-12500 GCA_035042055.1 Drosophila macrothrix
ATTTAAAATGTGTAAGCAGAGTCAAATAAAATATATATGTTGAAAATATGAAAAAAAAGATCCGATTACTAATGTTAATAACAGATATATCGAAACTGCGCTCGACACCCCCCAACTATAAGAATACACTGAATGAAAGTCCTACTTAGTCTAACAGCCAAACAAAATATATGTATTTATATATAATACATATATATGAATGTTCTTGACCAACATCAACAACCGCGTCTGTCTGTCTATCAGTGCTTTCATGCTGCACAAACTACTATCAGCAGTCGCATACAGCTCCAGAAATATATATAATATATATGTGGCCACAGCATGATAAGCTACGAAATCCGTATATATGTGTCATTTGTAGCCAAAGAGATTTATGAACACACATATATATATATATATATATATATATACATATTTCTTATTACTCAAATTTCGTGAATATTTTGCAATTTTTTCTGAAAATTTTGCTGCTTTTTAAATGGCTTCTTGGAAATGATGAAGTGTAATGAAAAAAAATCAGAGCTGGGCTGGGAGTGTGTCGCCTCAACTGGAATTGGATGCAGCATCCTCGAGTAGATCGCAGTGCATTTATCCCAGTTATAATTATAATGACTGCTGACAGAAATATACATTTTGCATTTTGTGATCAATTTCAAATTTGAACAATTGGCTCTGATTGATTTTATCAAAATATTCTCAGCGCATTTTTGCCTAAATATTTTTTAGAGTGGATATGCTAGTGTTCAATCTATGCAGGGTATCTGCTAGTCGAGTTCAACAGAATTGTTAGTCGATTTAACAGCTTTCAACTTTTAAGCACCTCAAAGTAAAAACAAAAACGAAACTGAAACCAAACATAATTGATCCGAATTGTAGGTCTTATCAAACCGCACACGCTTCCATCATTATCATCATCAGCAACAACAGCAACAACAACAACAAACACAACAACAGTAAGAACACGCAAAACAACAAGCAGAAAAACATTGTGGATCGCACAGCAAAAAAAAATTGACAAAAAAAGAAAAGAAAAGGAAAGAAAAGAAAACTTACATCATAAACTAGAAACATGTGGAAAATGGCCTTAGTGGTCATGCATGTGTGTGTGTGTGTGTGTGTGTGTGTGTGTGTGGTGTGTGTGTGTGTGTGTGTGTGTGTGTGTGGGTGGGGGTGGGTGTGAAGACTGGCGGCACGAGTGGAAATTATGCTGATAACCTCGCATGATCCTGACATTAGAGCTGCCCCCAACTGCCTCTGCCCACATTCAACTGCTGCTGTTGCTGCTGCTGCTGCGGTTGCCCATGGGATGTGGATGTGGCAACGAAGATGGGGATGGAGATGGAGATGGAGATGAAGATGGAAATGTCCACGTACTGGCTTAAGTATATTTAAGCATATGGAGAGAATCAAGTGAAAATCAATAAAAACCAAACACGTCTACACAAATCGCATGAAAATCGATGTGAAGGCAACTTGCCCAACGAGGTGGGTAAGGGGTCCAAAGTGGGTGGGGTGGGGGAGGGGGGAGAGAGGGGAGAGAGGGAACTGCGATTGCGTTGTAACCAAAAGTTAAAGGATTGCGCCTTCTTTTTATTGTTGTTGTTGTTGTTGTTGTTGTTGTTGATTTTATTGGTAAGACGTGCAAGGCGTTATAAGGTAAGAAACAAGGGCAAGCCAACTACCGAATATTGAATACCTTATCTGATATAACATATACATATATATATGCATATATACATATATATATATACATATATACATAAAACATCCACCTATATACATATATAGATAGTAAGCAATATTATAATCTTTAAGCTTGGATTTGACAAAAAATACAAAACTTATTGTTCATATTTTGATAAGTGACAAATAGAAATGCCGTAGTTGTGCTATTTATACGCTGTACCCACTAAAAATGGTTAAACAGGGTATATTGGTTCTGTGCAAATGTATGTAGCGACCCCTTAAAGTATATATATTCTTGATCAGGGTCAACAACTGAATCGATATAGCCAATTCCATCATATACGCTCTCATATACCCGGCGCAGATCAAATTCGCTTTGTTTTATCGATAACTGCCTCAGTGTCTCGAATATCGATACATTTAAATTTCCGATAGCAATAAATGCTACAATTTTGAAGGCAGAATCTTCTTATTAATGCATATGCATATTTTTGATCAACTGCCCAAATTTCATCAAGATTGGAGATATTCCATCTTCAAACTGAACTTTATAAACATATTTATAAATGTTCATCTACAGTAGACACAATTGAAAGTGCTCCCGTTTATTTGTCTACTCTCTTTAAGATCGTCCACTTAAGATTTTATACTCATCATTTGTATCTAAAAATGGGAAACTAAGTTCAATCGTTTCTAAAATGAGCACTAGTTCAGCTATAAATAATTAAATATTTATTATGATTCTGTGAAATATGATTTGATGCTACTGCGAAATAAATATATATATATATATGTGATATATATATATGTGATATATATATATATATATATGTGATATGTCTGTCTACGCTTATCTGTTGCCGTGAACTACACAAATTTGAGCAAAAGCTCGAAATTAGAACCTGATCCAGGTTCCTCTAAAGCCACTGACGTCGTCTATTATCAGTGGTACTTGATAACAGCATCGTTCCATGTATAAATAATACATATAATGCTATAAAATGTCGGTAGTCCGACTCTGAGAATTCAGTCTACATCTGTTTCTATTGACACCAGTTGGCCATCGCAGGAAAAGATGGAATTAAGTTGGGTTGCATTTACTTTATGCATAAGTCTGATCCTGATCAAAGGCGAATCCTCTTTCGCAACTACAGCTACGAAAAATGAAGTAAGTAAATAAGAGTTAATTATATAAGACAAGCGAGTTATTCTAATTCTAAATTATAAAAAGATCTGCAAAGCATCAAGGAGAGAGGAGGAACTATGCGGATCATATGCCTATAAGGCCATCAAACCACTGCTTATCTACATAGAATTGATGAGGACAGAAGTGGAGAACTTTGATAATAAAACATCCATTAAGAATAGGGAAATTGAACGGCTCCAAATGAAGATATCTCAATATGAATCAGATTTAATACAAAAATTGAGAGAGCAGATTAATATGGGATTGAGGGAACAGATTATCAACAAGGACAGCGAATTAAAGCAGCTACAACAAAAGTTAGGCCAGCAAAATGTTTATGAAACTATCATTCAGGAACTGAGAGAGTCGCAGAAGCAACTAGTTGATCAAAATGAAAATGTCGCCATCATACAGGAATTGAGAAATCAGATAGATTTCTACAAGAAGAACAATGACAATATGCAATCAATCAGGAATGAATTAAATAAGCTCAATTCACAGAAATGTGAGGAATGCACAAGTGATTTAATCTCCACACAAAAACTTCAAATCGATAGCGATGCAATCAAATCGAAGGAGTTTCAGAAACAGTTAAAGGAAGATAAGGAAAATATTGACCAAAAGAACCAAGAAATATCCAAATTAAAAGATCAAATTAATACTGATGCAGTCAAAATGAAGGAGTTGGAGGCGCATAAGAAAACCATTGAGGAAAAGAATCAAGAAATATCGAAAACTCAAAACGATGTCAACAAAAGCGATGTGATATTGGAGGAGATTGATTGCACCTCTTTTGAAGATGATCCGGGTGTTCATAAAATCAGTTTCTATAATTATTCCCTTGATGCTATATGCGACTCGAAGACAGCAGGTCCTGGATGGACAATTATCCAGCAGCGAATCAATGGTAAAGAAGATTTCAACAGGAATTGGACAACATACCGCGAAGGCTTTGGTTCCTTTGATGGCGACTTCTTCTTGGGCTTGGAGAAGATCCATCGCTTGACGAGCTACAAACCCCATGAACTCTATATTCATGTGGAGAGATTTAGTGGCAAAATAGAATATGTGAGATATCAACAATTTGCCATTGCTGGCGAAAGCGATGATTACCAACTGAGCTTAAGTAGATTCAGTGCCAATGTCATAGATATGATGTCAAAACTTAACAATAATCAGAAATTTTCGACATATGATCGTGATAATGATGGCAAGAATTATGTCAATTGTGCATTAAAATACCTTGGTGGATGGTGGTACTCTGAGCTTTGTGGATGGATGTAAGTAAATGACTCTCTTCTTTAACTCTATTTATATATTTAACTGTTTTTTTATTCTACAGTACATTAAATTCAAAGTACTATGACAGTTCTGATACCTGGAAGGGTGATGGTATATCTTGGATTGGCGCAGTCAAAAATGTTAAAATGCTTATTCGCCCAACATAAATATAAAAATGATGCAAATTTAATATGAATTGTACTTTGGAATTGTAAATGTAATTGAAAATTAACTCTCAAATAATTAAATTGGCACTGTAATTACATCAAATTTTATGAATTTCTCCTCATTTGTAGGCCAAGTAAACTTGAGCCTCCGACGGATATGGAACAATGGATAGAAATAGCTGAATCTATCAGTAGCATCGATAAGCAGTAGATCCAAGGAGGTGTCAAAAAGTAGTGGAATGGTAGTGCAATAGTAGTAGAATATTAGTATGATAGTAGTAGAATAGCAGTAGAATAGTAGTAGAATAGAGACCAAGTGTGCGAGCAACTGCAGACTTTGTCTGCTATTGGTTATGAATGTGTGCGAAAATAGCAGCAACGTTGAATGTGTATGTGAAGGTAGCAGCAACACTCTGTCCTTGTCTTTCGTGTGCAAGCATGCAGTTAAGTAAATGCGATTATTGTCAGATCTAACGGAAGGCAAATATATTTTGAACTCTTTGCTGCTGTCATGCGAAAGCACTCATTCCATTGAGATGCGCTCAACTGTCATTGTCGCACACCACGAAAGAGTAACCAACTCACTCTCTCTGCCTTGAGTGAAGTTCGAAGCAGTGCAACAGCTGATGACGAAACGAGTGCAGCTGTTTCCAATCACTCTCTTTCTCTCTCGCTCGCTTGCTGGTGGCATAAGTCAAACAGCTCAGATTGCAAGCACTTTTTGTCTGTCGTTTCAATCTTTATCAATATACCCGACTGCACTTATCAATCAGCTTCTTCTTCTTCTTCTTCTTTAGCTTCTGGATGGACACCAAATAAAATGTGACTTTAGTTTTTCAACTGTTTGTAAAGGTTTGTCAAACGTCAATTTTATGTTCCCCAGTTGTAAATTGACTTATTTAATTTCTAAATTTGAATTTATATTTTTTATTGTTGCAAATGAAGTCAAACGCGGTTTCTAATTGTGGATTATCTACTAATTGAAGAACTGAGAGCAACTTAGGAGAATATAATGCAGAGGAGAACACAATACATGTGTGACCAGAGCTTCGATATTAATCGATATAGCGATACTTAAGTATTAATCGTTGCTGTGCTATTCAAAGATATTTCAACATTTGTTATGCCTTGCCTGTCGAAAGCACCAATATATCGGTCAGCCGGCGAGCTATCGGCTCAGGGGTAGTTCGACCGCGATATATTGGGCGGCAAGTTAAAAAATGTGTATTCTTTTATAAATAAAAAATAAATATTTCCATCAAACCAGTCCGCTCGCTGCTGTGGTGGCTGTGTGGGTGTTGTACAGCCTGCGTGTCCCTCCCTTCCTAGTGATTCCTCCTCTACATTTCCTGGAGAAACTCCCTTTCGCAATTATTCCTTTTTCGCTTGTTTCTTATGCCCTCATCTCACCCGATCACATTAATTTACCACCTCATATTCGTTTTCTCAGACTATTTAATTTGCAAGTCATGTGATACATGTGACATCGTGATCCCTAACATTTTGTTGGCCAACACTAAATTCGCGTATATATATTTAGTACAATTTTATCTATTTACTTAATTTATGGCATACAAAATATTTATGATTTTTCTTTTCCTATTTTTATTTGGCTTCAAAAGTGCGCATCACTGAGTGACAAAATGAGCATCACTAATACGTTGGTCAGGGCCGATCAGCTGTCTTTGGCCCAATCTGCCGCAATCAGGCGGGAACAAACTCACAGGTGTGTTGGTATATTCCGAGTCGTCTCAGGGTCTCCGGGCTTCGACTTCCTGGTTCCTGAGTCCAGTTTTGCCTGGCGATTTCCTCCTTGATGGTGGCGATGGATAGTTCCGCCTGTTGCTGCCGCCGGTTTGTATGTTTTTATTTTATCTATTTGTTTTACTTTTGTTCTATATTTATTTATTTTATATTATTTTTGTTGTATATATAATTACTTCATAATTTATTCATAACTAATAAATTTGAATTTCTTCTTTTTAAATATGCATGCGGTCTCTTCCTCTTACTTTTTCTTTCTCTCTCTCTCTCTCTCTCTCTCTCTCTCTCTCTCTCTCTCTCTCTCTCTCTCTCTCTCTCTCTCTGGAGATGGTCCCCCATTCGATGTCCCTCGCCTAGCGATCTATCTGCCGACCATTCCACATTTATATTTAAAATGTGTAAGCAGAGTCAAATAAAATATATATGTTGAAAATATGAAAAAAAGATCCGATTACTAATGTTAATAACAGATATATCGAAACTGCGCTCGACACCCCCCAACTATAAGTATACACTGAATAAAAGTTCTACTTAGTCTAACAGCCAAACAAAATATATGTATTTATATATGAATGTTCTTGACCAACATCAACAACCGCGTCTGTCTGTCTATCAGTGCTTTCATGCTGCACAAACTACTATCAGCAGTCGCATACAGCTCCAGAAATATATATAATATATAATATATATGTGGCCACAGCATGATAAGCTACGAAATCCGTATATATGTGTCATTTGTAGCCAAAGAGATTTATGAACACACATATATATATATATATATATATATATATACATATTTCTTATTACTCAAATTTCGTGAATATTTTGCAATTTTTTCTGAAAATTTTGCTGCTTTTTAAATGGCTTCTTGGAAATGATGAAGTGTAATGAAAAAAAATCAGAGCTGGGCTGGGAGTGTGTCGCCTCAACTGGAATTGGATGCAGCATCCTCGAGTAGATCGCAGTGCATTTATCCCAATTATAATTATAATGACTGCTGACAGAAATATACATTTTGCATTTTGTGATCAATTTCAAATTTGAACAATTGGCTCTGATTGATTTTATCAAAATATTCCCAGCGCAATTTTGCCTAAATTTTCTTTAGAGTGGATATGCTAGTGTTCAATCTATGCAGGGTATCTGCTAGTCGAGTTCAACAGAATTGTTAGTCGATTTAACAGCTTTCAACTTTTAAGCACCTCAAAGTAAAAACAAAAACGAAACTGAAACCAAACATAATTGATCCGAATTGTAGGTCTTATCAAACCGCACACGCTTCCATCATTATCATCATCAGCAACAACAGCAACAACAACAACAAACACAACAACAGTAAGAACAAGCAAAACAACAAGCAGAAAAACATTGTGGATCGCACAGCAAAAAAAAATTGACAAAAAAAGAAAAGAAAAGGAAAGAAAAGAAAACTTACATCATAAACTAGAAACATGTGGAAAATGGCCTTAGTGGTCATGCATGTGTGTGTGTGTGTGTGTGTGTGTGTGTGGGTGGGGGTGGGTGTGAAGACTGGCGGCACGAGTGGAAATTATGCTGATAACCTCGCATGATCCTGACATTAGAGCTGCCCCCAACTGCCTCTGCCCACATTCAACTGCTGCTGTTGCTGTTGCTGCTGCTGTTGCTGCTGCTGTTGCTGCTGCTGCTGCGGTTGCCCATGGGATGTGGATGTGGCAACGAAGATGGGGATGGAGAAGGAGATGAAGATGAAGATGGAAATGTCCACGTACTGGCTTAAGTATATTTAAGCATATGGAGAGAATCAAGTGAAAATCAATAAAAACCAAACACGTCTACACAAATCGCATGAAAATCGATGTGAAGGCAACTTGCCCAACGAGGCGGGTAAGGGGTCCAAAGTGGGTGGGGTGGGCGAGGGGGGAGAGAGGGGAGAGAGGGAACTGCGATTGCGTTGTAACCAAAACTTAAAGGATTGCGCCTTCTTTTTCTTGTTGTTGTTGTTGTTGTTGTTGTTGATTTTATTGGTAAGACGTGCAAGGCGTTATAAGGTAAGAAACAAGGGCAAGCCAACTACCGAATATTGAATACCTTATCTGATATAACATATACATATATATATGCATATATACATATATATATATACATATATAAATAAAACATACACCTACATATATATATAGATAGTAAAGAATATTATAATCTTTAAGCTTGGATTTGACAAAAAATACAAAACTTATTGTTCATATTTTGATAAGTGACAAATAGAAATGCCGTAGTTGTGCTATTTATACGCTGTACCCACTAAAAATGGTTAAACAGGGTATATTGGTTCTGTGCAAATGTATGTAGCGACCCCTTAAAGTATATATATTCTTGATCAGGGTCAACAACTGAATCGATATAGCCAATTCCATCATATACGCTCTCATATACCCGGCGCAGATCAAATTCGCTTTGTTTTATCGATAACTGCCTCAGTGTCTCGAATATCGATACATTTAAATTTCCGATAGCAATAAATGCTACAATTTTGAAGGCAGAATCTTCTTATTAATGCATATGCATATTTTTGATCAACTGCCCAAATTTCATCAAGATTGGAGATATTCCATCTTCAAACTGAACTTTATAAACATATTTATAAATGTTCATCTACAGTAGACACAATTGAAAGTGCTCCCATTTATTTGTCTACTCTCTTTAAGATCGTCCACTTTAAGATTTTATACTCATCATTTGTATCTAAAATGGGGAACTAATTTCAATCGTTTCTAAAATGAGCGCTAGTTCAGCTATAAATAATTAAATATTTATTATGATTCTGTGAAATATGATTTGATGCTACTGCGAAATAAATATATATATATATATGTGATATATATATATGTGATATATATATATATATATATATGTGATATGTCTGTCTACGCTTATCTGTTGCCGTGAACTACACAAATTTGAGCAAAAGCTCGAAATTAGAACCTGATCCAGGTTCCTCTAAAGCCACTGACGTCGTCTATTATCAGTGGTACTTGATAACAGCATCGTTCCATGTATAAATAATACATATAATGCTATAAAATGTCTGTAGTCCGACTCTGAGAATTCAGTCTACATCTGTTTCTATTGACACCAGTTGGCCATCGCAGGAAAAGATGGAATTAAGTTGGGTTGCATTTACTTTATGCATAAGTCTGATCCTGATCAAAGGCGAATCCTCTTTCGCAACTACAGCTACGAAAAATGAAGTAAGTAAATAAGAGTTAATTATATAAGACAAGCGAGTTATTCTAATTCTAAATTATAAAAAGATCTGCAAAGCATCAAGGAGAGAGGAGGAACTATGCGGATCATATGCCTATAAGGCCATCAAACCACTGCTTATCTACATAGAATTGATGAGGACAGAAGTGGAGAACTTTGATAATAAAACATCCATTAAGAATAGGGAAATTGAACGGCTCCAAATGAAGATATCCCAATATGAATCAGATTTAATAAAGAGATTGAGAGAGCAGATTAATATGGGATTGAAAGAACAGATTATCAACAAGGACAGCGAATTAAAGCAGCTACAACAAAAGTTAGGCCAGCAAAATGTTTATGAAACTATCATTCAGGAACTGAGAGAGTCGCAGAAGCAACTAGTTGATCAAAATGAAAATGTCATACAGGAATTGAGAAGTCAGATAGATTTCTACAAGAAGAACAATGACAATATGCAATCAATCAGGAGTGAATTAAACAATTTACAATCAATCAGGAATGAATTAAATAAGCTCAATTCACAGAAATGTGAGGAATGCACAAGTGATTTAATCTCCACACAAAAACTTCAAATCGATAGCGATGCAATCAAATTGCAGGAGTTGGAGGAACAATTGGAAAAACATAGGGAAACCATTAAGGAAAAGAATCAACAAATATCCAAATTCCAAGGTCAAATTAATAGCGAGGCAGTCAAATCGAAGGAGTTGGAGGCGCATAAGAAAACCATTGAGGAAAAGAATCAAGAAATATCGAAAACTCAAAACGATGTCAACAAAAGCGATGTGATATTGGAGGAGATTGATTGCACCTCTTTTGAAGATGATCCGGGTGTTCATAAAATCAGTTTCTATAATTATTCCCTTGATGCTATATGCGACTCGGAGACAGCAGGTCCTGGATGGACAATTATCCAGCAGCGAATCAATGGTAAAGAGGATTTCAACAGGTCTTGGACAACATACCGCGAAGGCTTTGGTTCCTTTGATGGCGACTTCTTCTTGGGCTTGGAGAAGATCCATCGCCTGACGAGCTACAAACCCCATGAACTATATGTACATCTGGAGAGATTTAGTGGCAAAATAGAATATGTGAGATATCAACAATTTGCCATTGCTGGCGAAAGCGATGAATACCGACTGGACATAAGTAGATTCAGTGCCAATGTCATAGATATGATGTCAAAACTTAACAATAATCAGAAATTTTCGACATATGATCGTGTTAATGATGGCAAGAATTATGTCAATTGTGCATTAAAATACCTTGGTGGATGGTGGTACTCTGAGTTTTGTGGATGGATGTAAGTAAATGACTCTCTTCTTTAACTCTATTTATATATTTAACTGTTTTTTTCTTCTACAGTACATTAAATTCAAAGTACTATGACAGTTATGATACCTGGAAGGGTGATGGTATATCTTGGATTGGCGCAGTCAAAAATGTTAAAGTGCTTATTCGCCCAACATAAATATAAATATGATGAAAATTTAATATGAATTGTACTTTGGAATTGTAAATGTAATTGAAAATTAACTCTCAAATAATTAAATTGGCACTGTAATTACATCAAATTTTATGAATTTCTCCTCATTTGTAGGCCAAGTAAACTTGAGTCTCCGACGGATATGGAACAATGGATAGAAATAGCTGAATCTATCAGTAGCATCGATAAGCAGTAGATCCAAGGAGGTGTCAAATAGTAGTAGAATGGTAGCGCAATAGCTGTAGAATAGTAGTAGAATAGCAGTTGAATGGTAGTAGAATAGCAGTAGAATAGTAGTAGAATAGCAGTAGAATAGTAGTGGAATAGTAGTAGAATAGCAGTAGAACAGTAGTAGAATAGTAGTAGAATAGAGACCAAGTGCGCGAGCAGCTGCAGACTTTGTCTGCTAGGTGTCAAAGGGTTATGAATGTGTGCGAAAATAGCAGCAACGTTGAATGTGTATGTGAAGGTAGCAGCAACACTCTGTCCTTGTCTTTCGTGTGCAAGCATGCAGTTAAGTAAATGCGATTATTGTCAGATCTAACGGAAGGCAAATATATTTTGAACTCTTTGCTGCTGTTATGCGAAAGCACTCATTCCACTGAGATGCGCTCAACTGTCATTGTCGCACACCACGAAAGAGTAACCAACTCACTCTCTCTGCCTTGAGTGAAGTTCGAAGCAGTGCAACAGCTGATGACGAAACGAGTGCAGCTGTTTCCAATCACTCTCTTTCTCTCTCGCTCGCTTGCTGGTGGCATAAGTCAAACAGCTCAGATTGCAAGCACTTTTTGTCTGTCGTTTCAATCTTTATCAATATACCCGACTGCACTTATCAATCAGCTTCTTCTTCTTCTTCTTCTTTAGCTTCTGGATGGACACCAAATAAAATGTGACTTTAGTTTTTCAACTGTTTGTAAAGGTTTGTCAAACGTCAATTTTATGTTCCCCAGTTGTAAATTGACTTATTTAATTTCTAAATTTGAATTTATATTTTTTATTGTTGCAAATGAAGTCAAACGCGGTTTCTAATTGTGGATTATCTACTAATTGAAGAACTGAGAGCAACTTAGGAGAATATAATGCAGAGGAGAACACAATACATGTGTGACCAGAGCTTCGATATTAATCGATATGGCGATACTTAAGTATTAATCGTTGCTGTGCTATTCAAAGATATTTCAACATTTGTTATGCCTTGCCTGTCGAAAGCACCAATATATCGGTCAGCCGGCGAGCTATCGGCTCAGGGGTAGTTCGACCGCGATATATTGGGCGGCAAGTTAACAAAAAAATTTGTATTCTTTTATAAATAAAAAAAAGAAAACAATTATTTCCATCATCTCACCCGATCACATTAATTTACCACCTCATATTCGTTTTCTCAGACTATTTAATTTGCAAGTCATGTGATACATGTGACATCGTGATCCCTAACATTTTGTTGGCCAACACTAAATTCGCGTATATATATTTAGTACAATTTTATCTATTTACTTAATTTATAGCTTACAAAATATTTATGATTTTTCTTTTCCTATTTTTATTTGGCTTCAAAAGTGCGCATCACTGAGTGACAAAATGAGCATCACTAATGCGTTGGTCAGGGCCGATCAGCTGTCTTTGGCCCAATCTGCCGCAATCAGGCGGGAACAAACTCACAGGTGTGTTGGTATATTCC
>JAWNLX010000090.1:15000-35000 GCA_035042055.1 Drosophila macrothrix
TGCATATTTTTGATCAACTGCCCAAATTTCATCAAGATTGGAGATATTCCATCTTCAAACTGAACTTTATAAACATATTTATAAATGTTCATCTACAGTAGACACAATTGAAAGTGTTCCCATTTATTTGTTTACTCTCTTTAAGATCGTCCACTTTAAGATTTTATACTCATCATTTGTATCTAAAATGGGGAACTAATTTCAATCGTTTCTAAAATGAGCGCTAGTTCAGCTATAAATAATTAAATATTTATTATGATTCTGTGAAATATGATTTGATGCTACTGCGAAATAAATATATATATATATATGTGATATATATATATGTGATATATATATATATATATATATGTGATATGTCTGTCTACGCTTATCTGTTGCCGTGAACTACACAAATTTGAGCAAAAGCTCGAAATTAGAACCTGATCCAGGTTCCTCTAAAGCCACTGACGTCGTCTATTATCAGTGGTACTTGATAACAGCATCGTTCCATGTATAAATAATACATATAATGCTATAAAATGTCGGTAGTCCGACTCTGAGAATTCAGTCTACATCTGTTTCTATTGACACCAGTTGGCCATAGCAGGGAAATATGGAATTAAAGTGGGTTGCATTTACTTTATGCATAAGTCTGATCCTGATCCTGATCAAAGGCGAATCATCTTTCGCAACTACAGCTACGAAAAATGAAGTAAGTAAATAAGAATTAATTATATTAGACAAGCGAGTTATTCTAATTCTAAATTATATCAGATCTGCAAAGCATCAAGGAGAGAGGAGGAACTATGCGGATCATATGCCTATAAGGCCATCAAGCCACTGCTTATCTACATAGAATTGATGAGGACAGAAGTGGAGAACTTTGATAATAAAACATCCATTAAGAATAGGGAAATTGAAGGGCTCCAAATGAAGATATCCCAATATGAATCAGATTTAATAAAGAGATTGAGAGAGCAGATTAATATGGGATTGAAAGAACAGATTATCAACAAGGACAGCGAATTAAAGCAGCTACAACAAAAGTTAGGCCAGCAAAATGTTTATGAAACTATCATTCAGGAACTGAGAGAGTCGCAGAAGCAACTAGTTGATCAAAATGAAAATGTCATACAGGAATTGAGAAGTCAGATAGATTTCTACAAGAAGAACAATGACAATATGCAATCAATCAGGAGTGAATTAAACAATTTACAATCAATCAGGAATGAATTAAATAAGCTCAATTCACAGAAATGTGAGGAATGCACAAGTGATTTAATCTCCACACAAAAACTTCAAATCGATAGCGATGCAATCAAATTGCAGGAGTTGGAGGAACAATTGGAAAAGCAGAGGGAAACCATTAAGGAAAAGAATCAACAAATATCCAAATTCCAAGGTCAAATTAATACTGATGCAGTCAAATCGAAGGAGTTGGAGGCGCATAAGAAAACCATTGAGGAAAAGAATCAAGAAATATCGAAAACTCAAAACGATGTCAACAAAAGCGATGTGATATTGGAGGAGATTGATTGCACCTCTTTTGAAGATGATCCGGGTGTTCATAAAATCAGTTTCTCCCTTGATGCTATATGCGACTCGAAGACAGCAGGTCCTGGATGGACAATTATCCAGCAGCGAATCAATGGTAAAGAGGATTTCAACAGGTCTTGGACAACATACCGCGAAGGCTTTGGTTCCTTTGATGGCGACTTCTTCTTGGGCTTGGAGAAGATCCATCGCCTGACGAGCTACAAACCCCATGAACTATATGTACATCTGGAGAGATTTTGTGGCAAAATACAATATGCGAGATATCAACAATTTGCCATTGCTGGCGAAAGCGATGATTACCAACTGAACATAAGTGGATACAGTGGCAATGTCAGAGATATAATGTCGATATTAAACAACAATCAGAAATTTTCGACATATGATCGTGATAATGATGGCTGGAATGATGGCAATTGTGCATTAGAAGAGCTTGGTGGATGGTGGTACCCTGACTTTTATGGATGGATGTAAGTAAATGACTCTCTTCTTTAACTCTATTTATATATTTAACTGTTTTTTTATTCTACAGTACATTAAATTCAAAGTACTATGACAGTTCTGATACCTGGAAGGGTGATGGTATATCTTGGATTGGCGCAGTCAAAAATGTTAAAATGCTTATTCGCCCAACATAAATATAAAAATGATGCAAATTTAACATGAATTGTACTTTGGAATTGTAAATGTAATTGAAAATTAACTCTCAAGTAATTAAATTGGCACTGGAATTACATCAAATTTTATGAATTTCTCCTCATTTGTAGGCCAAGTAAACTTGAGCCTCCGACGGATATGGAACAATGGATAGAAATAGCTGAATCTATCAGTAGCATCGATAAGCAGTAGATCCAAGGAGGTGTCAAATAGTAGTAGAATGGTAGCGCAATAGCTGTAGAATAGTAGTAGAATAGCAGTAGAATAGTAATAGAATAGCAGTAGAATAGTAGTGGAATAGTAGTAGAATAGCAGTAGAACAGTAGTAGAATAGTAGTAGAATAGAGACCAAGTGCGCGAGCAGCTGCAGACTTTGTCTGCTAGGTGTCAAAGGGTTATGAATGTGTGCGAAAATAGCAGCAACGTTGAATGTGTATGTGAAGGTAGCAGCAACACTCTGTCCTTGTCTTTCGTGTGCAAGCATGCAGTTAAGTAAATGCGATTATTGTCAGATCTAACGGAAGGCAAATATATTTTGAACTCTTTGCTGCTGTCATGCGAAAGCACTCATTCCATTGAGATGCGCTCAATTGTAATTAACGCTCGAATTGCTCTTGAGTTCTTTTGCTGTGATGCTCTTAAATGGAAGAGCACACCTCGAAAGAGTAACCAACTCACTCTCTCTCTCTTTGAGTGGAATTCGGAGCAGTGCAACAACAGCTGATGACGAAACGAGTGCAGCTTTTCCAAATCACTCAAAACAAGCTTATAAAGAGCGCGAGAGAGGGAGAGCGCATGCGCTCATGCACTCATTTGACACTCTGAATACTTAGTCAATTCACGGCCAAGGGGAAAAGTCACTCACACATTAACGACAGCAACGGTCGCGACAGCGACGCTTGCAGCGCTGCCGCCTAACGGAAAATTCACTATAAAAACGGGTGCGTGCCTCGCCGGCCGGATAGTAGCTTTGGAGAACTGCTCCGTCACAGAAGTTGCCGCCCAATCTCCTCTCAGCCATCATCGTCATATCCCGTTGTGTGTGTGGCAGCAGTTTGTTGTTGTTGTTGTTGTTGCCGCTGCGCTCCATTTTGTTCTTGTAGTAGTTGTGCCAAGCTTTTATTCTCCAGCTGGTAGCAAACTAAACACACTCTTCATCCACACTCGCAAAGAGAGAGAGAGAGAGAGAGAGAGAGAGATTGACACAGCTGCATGCACAGCTGTGAGCCGAGCCGAGTCGAATTGAGTTGAGAGTTGATAGTTGAGAGCAATAGCAGCAGCAGCAACAGCAGAGAGCGAGGAAGCCATCGTCGTTCATCGCTGTATATTTTAGTGTCCAGTCAAGCAGCGGCCGTCGCACGCAACACATCGCCACTCGATGCACGCACGGGGACGGAACGTCGCAAGCAGCAGCAGCAGCAGCAAGCAGCCATTCACACACACAAAACACATGTAGAACTTCAAACCAATTCGCAAACAAGCAAAAAATAAAAAAAGAAAGAAAAACTACAATTTTCAAGTGCTGTGCGTTCAAATTTCAAAAATAAAAGAGAGAGAGAGACAGATAGATTGTTAAAGTAAATCGAGTTGGACGCTAAGGCAGACAGAAGGACGGACGGGCGGCAGTTTCGGCTTTTTTTTGGTTTCTTTTCTTTTGTTTTTTTAGAATGTATTAAAATATAAATGTTTAAAACTAGAATAACAAATTTAGTTGTTGATACTTTTTGCAATTATCTGTTAAACGAGTGAAAGAGAGAGAGAGAGCGAGAGAGCAGCTACAAAATAGAACAGAGAGAGAGAGAGAGAAAAAAATTGTGTGCCGTAAAACAACAACGTGAAATAATTCTTCAATTGAAATGAAAGCAAATCAGATTTAAATAAAAAAATAAAAAAACAAAACACAAAAATCAAATCAAATTCTTGTGATTAAAGTGCATTTCTAATACAATATATATATATATATATATATATATATATATACCACATAAATATATATATATAGACACACACGCCCACACACATTTATTCAATTCTACAACTATCCACAAATCACAATAAAAATAAATCAACACAAGCAAAAAACGCGTCGGCAAAAATAGTAGTAGTAGTAGGAGTAGAAGAAGAAGCAGAGATAATCGCAGTCAAGAAATTTTCCAATTAGCGCGAACAACGGCAACGCAGTGAGATAAATTCCAATTTGAAATGAAGATGGAAGTGCTCTCAGTACAAAATCACATTCAGGGACAATTCGGTGTCATTGGTACAACTAAAGTTAAAGGTGAGTACTACACACACCCAACGAAAAATATTATTACATCTCCAATACAATTGAAAACATAATCAAAGTTGTAGTAAAAAAGAAAAACAATGAAAACTCGATTTTCCGCTCATTTTATTTTGTATTTATTTATACGTTTCTTTTTTGGGAATGAATGAAAAATATATATTATATATAAAATCTTTATTTATTCAACTCTATTTAACTGAAACATAATCAAAGTTGTCGACCAAAGGATCAGAAAAAAAAATATTCTACTCGTTTTTCTTCTGCTGGCATAATTTGATTTTGTTTAATGAGTGGAAAATATATAAAAAAAATATCTTGAATGTTGTATTTTTTTTTATTCCATTTACTCCCATTGCTTCCTTCAATAAAAACCAAAAATATTGTATTATTAGCATTGCACAATAATAAAAATAGTGATGACTATTTGTCAATATTTTTCAGTTATCGTAAATTACATTGTTAAAAAAAAAAATTACTTCTATAATTTTTATATATTTTTTAAATATGTAACAGAAAATTCTTATCAAATTCAACAAATTGCTTCAGAACTTAACCTTCAAACTTAAATCTCACTCTTTAAGAAATTACCCAAAAAAAAGTGACGTTACCCATTGATATAGTAATTGAATTTTTGATTTTATTGAAACCCATTTCGAAAAATTTGCACTACACATTTTTAATGTGCTTCGAACAATTTTTATTATATATATTTTTTTTTTTCATTTTCTTGCTTCCAAGTTTAATAGCCCATTATTTGATTCAATTAATTTGATAGCACATGAAAACATTTTATTTGATGTTTTCAACAAATCTCTCGGACATTAAAATCTACAAATTTCCATAACGCACGAAGATATTGGTGGCGTCTCTTTTATTTTTTTTTATTTCTTGTAAAGCAATATGTTGTTTTTTTTATCTGAGGGTTAGCATTTGACTTCCTAGCATAAATAAGAGAATTAGCTATGAATCCAATGAAATCAAAGGCATATCTTCTGAATTATCTACGCATTAAATAAGAAGCACAATTTCCAAAAAGAAAAATTCATGATTTTTCTACATGTTTAGCCTTCTGTTTTTTTATTGTCTTTTTTAAATTTGTGCCTTGTGCATTTGTTGTGCACTTTTCTTTTCTTTCTTTTTTGTCCTGTGTAACCATATCATGTTCCTTATGTCTGACGTGCGGATTATGCAACATCCTGTTTTAATCCCTGTCACTTTAAACTTGCCGTCGTGCAAATTAGACACGAACACGATCCCAGCTGGGTAACTGTGGACTTGCATGTATGTGTGCACATACATATACATATACATATACATATCCATGCATATGTAAACCAGCCGAAAATTCAAAATCACCCAAAGGCAATAGCAAACTGGCAACAACAAGAGAGCAGAGCAAAAAGAGAGGCAGTGTTGCCATTTAACGAAAAAAAAAATATACATATATAGCTAGAAACAGTTTAGAAAAATTTCAATTTAAATTTGCGAATAAAATCGAATTTTGATAACTATTAAACAGACATCAATATTACATATTTAATACGCACATTTCCAAAAGTCTGGAACAAGCTATTAAATAGCTAAAATGTCCAACACTGGTGGGTAGGCAGCTCGATGTTGACGACGACATGCAACAACATGTCGTCACACAAACACACACATACACAGACAGAGACACAACATACATGCATGCCTGCCTGCCTGCCAGAAACATTCTCATATGCACACCTTTTACTGACTGGCAGACCTGAAAGCTCCATGGCAAACGAAGCAGCAGCAGCAAAAGCAACAGCAGCTCAGGCCATCTCCTTCGCACTCTTTGGTCGGCCGTCCGTATTGTATACGTGTATGTGTGTGTGTGTATTTGCAGTCAATTTAATTTCATGACTGACTGAGCGCATGCAATTTTATTATCGAAGGACACCTATGAGTTGGTGGTAGTCATGCATATTCATATGCTATACAATCTGTGAAATCTAGCACCCAAATAAAGTTGTTTAATAAATATTTTTTTTTTTTCCTTTCGTATTAACTGAAACATAAACAGCATGATTTTTAGCTACATTAGCGCTAAATTAGCTAAAATCATCGTTGCAGCTCATCTATAATTATTCATTAGTAAATTCATTATTTGTTTTAAAATTTGAAATCAAACAATTTTGGGTCACCCTAATCGGTTCATATGTTATTTACATACTATATATGTACATACATAGATGTGTATGTGCGTGTATGTGTGTAACATTTAACAGAGCCTTAAACCATCTATGCACCTATTTAACGAAAATTTAAACTCAAGGCCACACAATCTCAACAAGCACAAACTGTAAACACCCACCCCAATCCAACTCACCCTCACATTCTTTTTGTTTTGCATATGGAAAGAGATTTCGATGTTTAGTGCTGTTACTGTTGCTGCTCAGACAGCAGGCGCTGCTACAAGAACAACAAAGCGAGCTTTAACATTCGCCTCAGGTGGCTGCATAAAATGCGTATGTGTGCACACACACACATACATAAATTGGTAGCGATGCTGTTGGTAGGCTCTGTTAGCGTTATTGTTTTTCTTGTGCTGTTGTTGTTGTTATTTCCGATTTTGAATGCTTGTAAGACAAGCAGCCGCAAATGTCGCGTGATGTGCTCGTTGTCATGGAGAAGTGCGGGGAAGATTAATAAAATGTGAGTGCGTGTGTGTGTGTTTGTCTGGGCTTGTCTGTTTCCTTTTCGCTTTCGCTTTTGACTTTGCAGTGTAAAGTTTACACAAACCCTTATCATGGCGTACTTGACAAACACACATACATGCACATAGTGACAGACGCAGCGAAACACGTAAAGAGAGCCGCAAACATGTGCCGTTAATTTCTTAATTACGCGGGTGCGCCTAACCAGAGATGGGCATTGAGAGAGAGAGTGAGAGAGATAGTGAGATAGGGCGATAGAGGGAGAGAGAAAAAGAGAGAAATATCTCATTCAGTCCATGCATTGGAGAATCAGCATTGTTTGTATGTAAATATGTATGTATGGGAGACATCACAAAGAGCTTTAGAGCTAATTACACGAAATCGTCGTCGAGTCGAGCAAAGTGGTTAATTTTACATAAATACATATATTTTATGAAGAATGGGACAACAGTTAGGTATAGGTTTTTTTTTAACTTTTTCAGTTATTTATATATGTATATACACGCAGGCCCCTAAAATAAACACACTCCAAAACAAAATACATGCATGTTTTATGTAAACACTGGTAGAAAATTTAATTTAATGGGATTGCAAAGAAATATAAATTTGAAGTAAACAAAAAATAAAATAAAAAAGCTGTGCTATTTTTGTAATTGTGTGTGTGTGTCAAATCGAACAATATTACATTTAATATATCTCATGACTTTGGTTGGAAGTTTCCTTTAGCTTGGTTCCACTGTGCGGCTGCTGTGCTCAGCTTAGCGTTTTGTATTTGTGTACTTGAGTATTAAAATAACAACTGCACAAGCAAAAAAATAAAAACTGTGTTCAGCAGCCAAAGGCAAAAGAGCCAAAGTGTAGAAGATTGATAAGGGGGAAGGGGAAATGGAGAACAGCAGCAACTGCTGCACAGTCAAAAGAAACTGCTGACTAACGAACGAAACGAGCAAAACGGAGATGGGGACGACGGACGATGGACGAGACGGACGAAACGCAATCGTCAGCTGGAAACGATGAGGCCGTATGTACGAGAGATATAGAGAGAGAGGTATGGAGAGGGGCGAAGAGAGCGCAACGCATTACCTAATGGCTGGCTGGTTGTTGAAGAGGAGAAGTGTGGGGGAGGTAGCGGTAGATGCGGCTTAAGTGAACGGCTGATTTTCCAGCTGTTGTTGCCAGGTGATTTCAGCTCAACCCGCGCCATGGAAGCATTGAGTGTGTTTGCCGAGTCTGCGCATAGCCAATGAGTGCAATTTCGAGCTTGCGCAAGACAAAGCGAGAGAGAGAGAGAGAGTGTGTTTGTGTTATGTGAATGATTGCAAGGCTTTTTGCCGGTGGCGCAACGCAGACATCAGCTGTTTTTTTTTTCGGTTTCTTTTAGTCTGGTTTCAATTTCAGTGTTTTTTTCTGCTTTTTCTTTTGTGTGAATTTTGCCGGTCGATGTGATGACTATAAAAAAGCCTCTCCTTTTGCTCTCCTTTCACGCAATCGCTTCGCAGACTGGACGAGTCCGCTAACGGCACCAGCAGCAACAGTGGGTGTCGCAGCAACTGCGAACGACGCAAACGTGGATATTGTTGATGTTGACGTTGTCGATGGCCATCCGGCATCGGTGCTGCACATGCGTCAGCATCAATCGCTCAACACGCGACCGCGTCTCTCCTCCAACTCTTCAACATCATCATCCGCTGCAGCAGTAGCAGCTGCCGCCGCAGCATCGGCGTCCATTAAGCCAATGGCGGCCAATTTTGATATCGCTTACATGCCCAGCATGATGCCAGCGTCGCCGCTGCAGTCGACGTCGGCGTCACGCATCGGCGCCATTGACAATCTGGACGATGTGAGCGCCAGCGCTGTGCAGGAGCTTTCGCAGCAGCTGCAGGAAAAGCTGCGCGATGCAAAGAGCGAGCATCTCGCCTGCACCGAGGTGACGCTGCCCAACGATCTCATGCAGCGCATTGCCGCCGAAATAATACGCATGTCGGAGCGAGAGCCGTGCGGCGAGCGTGCCTGCACCATATTCATTGAGTTCGAGAGCGAGCCGAACAACGTCAGGTGAGTGCGGCAGAGATAGAGACAGCGACAGAGAGCTTTGAGATCAGCTTTTGAGCTAATTCGCTTAGCAGTTGCTACTCCAACTACTCCAGCAGTGAAAAGATTCGCATTACGAATTCCATGCAGAATGTATGCTTTTTTAAGCTCAGCAGTTGCATTCTAAAATATCAAAAAATGTTTAATAGAGATATACCAAAATGTTGTTGTATATATTAAAAATATAGAAAGAAAAATATATATACATTTGATGACTTATTCGAGGATATTGATCAATTTTAAATATAAACATAAAAATATTTTTTTTTTCACAACACAAATTGCAAAGCCGATAAAACGGCACTCCGTCCAAAGTATAATGTGCAAAGCAATAATTAAAAGAGAAACTAAAAAAAAAAACAAGACAAGACTCCACTACATATAAGAAAAATGTAATAAGACATTGGCGCACAGCTTTTGTTGCAGAGAGCTTTCGCGAAGATAATTTTGAGCTAGGCTTAGAAGCTTCTTCGCATACAAGAGCATTAAAGCTCAGAGTTATAACTGAACTATTTTATAATTATTGTTTATTCGTTTGCAGGCGCATTGCCTCGTTCAAAGTGGACCCGGACACTGTTTCCATTTTCGAGCTTTATCTGACGCTCAAACAGGACAAGAGCGGCTGGACATCCCGACTGCCGCAGTTTATCAAGTGAGTTGAATTCATTTATATCAATTAAAACTTTAAATATATAATTATAATAATTGACTTATCTCTTTGCATAGAAATCTAACGCGCAGCAATACGATTGTGATCAGTCCCGATTTTACTTTGACCAAGAACAAGCTCTACTCCTCCGAGTAGATACAACAACACAATGAGGCAAGCATATATATATATTTATTTATATATATGGAGGTCGTTGATGTGGATGTGGCGCTGTTCTCAACTCATTACACACAATCCCTCCGAATAAGTAAATGATGAACAACAACAACAACAACAACGACAACAAATAATAAGAAGAAGCAGAAGATGAAAATGTAGCAGGCGAAAAAGAACAGCGAATATCAGCAGCTTTCACTATGTAAGCGCCGCACCCCCCCCCCCCCCCCTAACGTCTTCGTCATCCACTAAAAAATCATTTAAAAAAAGAAATGAACCCATAGAGGCAAACAAACTTTGGACCAGAACTCAACTAATCCAGCAAAAATCAACAAATCAACTCAACAACAACAAATATAAACCAACAACAATGATGTATTTTTAAAAACGCAAAACAAAACAAAACAAAACAAAAAAACACAAATCAACTGCAGTTGCAGGCAACTTAAAACTCTTATTGGACTGACTTTTTGGCTTATAAAAAAAGGAACTTTTTGAAAAACAAAAAAACAAACGAAAACACAAATATTAAAAATATTGTAAACAAAAGGGAAAAAATTCAACAAAATTTCACTCAGTGAACGGTTGCCGGTTATCCGTTTGTTTTTATTTCTTTTTTGTTATACCAAAACAAAAGCAAACAAAAAAAAAAAAAAAAAAAAGGACTCCAAAAGTAAGAGAAAATAAAATAAAAGAGTATTAATCGAATAAGCTATGTATGACGAGAAAGTGAGCGAGTTATGTATCAGATAAAAAGAGCAAATACAAATTCTATATAATGTGCTAGTTGATCATATGTATAAAATATGTGCAAGAAATCTATGATATATGTACATATATATGTATATATATAAATATATATGTATGTATGTACTTATGGATATGTATGTATGTCTTTCTTCGCGATCTTATTAGGCTATAAAATCTCTATACACATACATACTTGCGTATATATATGTATATATATTATTTATTAGAAAGAAAAACAAAATTTATATATGCTCATATATATATATATGTATATAAATATATATATATATATATATTAATATATGATAAACAAACAATAAGGCAAAAATGTTGAGCAGAAACTGATGAGAAACAGATGCAAAAAAAAAAAAATTTAAATAAAAATAAAAACAAAGTTGATGTGATATTATATATAATAATTATGAATATTGAAACACAAAACAAACAAACACACACACATACTCATATATATATATATATATACTTTGTACACGTAAATATATCTGATTTGTATTACCTTAAAAACGATATCTCGAAAATACGTTTTTCACGCAACACAATAATTAATGAACAAAGAAATGTTTTCAACAAATTAGCCACAAACAATTCAAATCAATTTATTCTGTTGTCTTTTTTTTACTTACAATTTTTTTCTTGTGCAGAGTTCCAAACTCTGTCTGTCTATATAGATATATATATATGTATATATATTTATAATATTTCATGTGTTTCTAGATTAAGATTTTAATATTAAAAAGCAAACAAAAGCAGAGAGTTCAATGTGTGTAGCTGTGTATTTAACTTTAGTTTAGTTTATTAAACAATTACAACAACAAAATGACACTTAACAATTGGCATAAATGCATAATTCATCAATAAGCATGTTTACTATATACATATATATAGAATGTGTGGCAGCTGGGTGTTTGTGTTAATATGAGTAAAATCGGCAAAAAAAAAAACAAAAAAAAAACTGATCAAGAAATTGACAAATTTGGGCAAATAATGAAAATGTTTGGGGAAAAAAACGAAAGAAATCTATAAAGTCATCTGTGTTAATAAATTTTAAAATTATTTATAGTGTAGCATAACTAAACCAAAACTGAAAACAAATTTCAAATCTAACAAATTGTAAAATGCCGATTGTAACATTCGTTTTATATAGAGCTGCAACAAAAAATATTACATCTGAAAAAGCTACAAGTATTTGACAAAAATTTAAGCTAGAATACATGTTAATAATTTATGCACACAAAACAAACAGAATTTATTTATTATTATTCTTCAACCCATCCCCCCCAAAAAAGATCTCGTATAAAGCAAGAGCTAAACACAAAAAAAAAAAATTAAGAAAAAACGACAACTTTTAAAAGTGAAAAAATATCCATTAAAAAAAAAAACAAAAAACATTTATATTTAACAGTTCAGTTTCAAAGCATTATCCTTAAAAATTCACAAAAAAAAAAAACAAACAAAAATAATAATAAATAACCCGAACTTATATCAAAATAGAAACAAAACAAATTCGCATATCGTTTCAGTTTTTAAGTTGCTTACATTTAAAATTATTAAAAAAAGAAAAACAAATGTAAATAGAGCAGCGACAAAATAAAATCCATTTCAACATGATCTAAGCGTATCTGATGTATTAAAAAATAAAACAAAAAAAGCTAAAAAAAAAAAAAAACAATGTGAACATAAAAACTATGCAAGCAAGTGAAAAAATAGAACCATGAATGTGATCTATTTAATAATAAACAAAAAAAAAAAAAACAAAAACAAAAAAAAAATTGACACGTTTGATTTTTTTTCTTAAATCATAATACTAAAGTATTGCATAAATAAATGTAAACCTTTTAATTTGTAGAACTTAAAATATAATTTGCCACTTAAACAATTTTGTTTTATTTGTACGCCAGGCTTAAAAAAAAAATAGAAGAAGAAATTCTCAAAATCGTAGAACGCAAAGCTTTCAATGTTGAACACATTTTTTGTCGGGTTATTTTCTTTGTTTGCATTTGTCGCATTTTTGGTTTGTTGTTCTCCAAAATGGATGGGTGTAAAATGTATAAAGAACTTGAATCTTAGACACGTCCAGTGCTCCTCAAAGTATTTGTAAACAATAATGATATATATATATATAAATAAAAAAAAAACAAAAACAAACAAACAAAAAGGTAAAAGAAAACGATGGAAAGAATATTTAAATACCAAACTATGGATAATTAGCTATTTATGAATATGATATATATAGTACTATAAAACGAATATATGTGTCTGTGTCTGTTTCAATTGTAGAGTTTTTACATTCTCCTATATGTATATATAATGCACACATATATATATATATATATATATATATATATATATATGGTAGTATCTATGTATGTATGTGTGTGTGTGCGCGCGCATGTGTGTGCTAGAAAGGGAACAAATCTCGACAATTTTCGAAATAATCATAAACAATCAACTCAACAAAAAAACAAGATAAAAAAATACTTGAAGAAATGCGAAGAAGTCGAAAATAAACTACACTTTTCTCCACACACACACACACACATTGAACATTTTGATATTCAAATGCAATATATTAACTAACTTGTAATAAGAAAACGAATAAAAAATGTATTTAAGCGATTATCCCACCATGTGATTAAATACGAAATCTTTATTTTCAATTATGTATAAAACTGCAAACAAGTTGATTTTTGATTTATGGTGAAAAAAAAACAAACTAAATAAGAAATACTTATAATAATATTATATTATATTTTGTTGTAATTTTGTTGACTCGATACAATCACCGAATTATGCGAAACTTAAGATGCCATTAGAGACAAGAAAAGAAAAGAAAAACAAAAATTAGATGATTAATTGTATTGTCATTATCATTATCATTATTGTTATTAGAAATGACGAAAGAACCAAATTCAATTCAACAAATACTCAACTTAAGTTAACAAGTTGCTTAAACCAATTTCGCCATCAAAACACATTCGAAAATGGGAGTAAAAAAGTCAATGTTGTAAATCAAGTAGCTACACATACATACATACAACATATGTGTATGTGACTAGAAGTAATGTTTAACAATTTCCATATATTATATCTATAACACACCCACACCCACACACATAAGGCCTACAAAGAAGGATACAAAGCAAGAGCAAAAAACAAACAATTTTAATATACAAAATATATATACATATATATATATATATATATATATGTATGTATGTATGTATGTAAAAACCACAAACAAATTTAAACTTTAGTAGCGCTTAACAAATTCTAGCAATTTAACAAATTTTAATTAATCAAAATATGAAATATATATAAATATATATATATATATATATATATATATATATATATATATATATATATATATTTATATATATATATGTATTTAAATACAAAACAAATGCAAGATATTGCAATTTCATTTTTCTCTGTGTAAAAGTTGAGTAAAAAATAAAAGAAAACTAAAAAAAAAAAATTTTAAATGTGAACAAACGTTTTTTTTTTAAATAAAAAAAAAACAAACTTTCTTAGACACGAACCAAGTGGAGCTTTAAGCGATAATTCAACTCTTTATTCCCGTTGGCTTGTGACTGGAGTCGCAAGCTTACGTTTTATGTCTCGGCTAACAGTGCATAGTCGTGTCACAAGCCAAAAATGCTCTCGCTCCTTTCAGCTAACCAATAGCATGCCGGCTGTTACTCTCCGTTGAAATTACGTAGAGCGCGCTAAGAGCAATCAGATCATGAGCTAAGCTTTCATTGAGCCAATCGGCTGGCAGCAAGTGTGTCTAGTTCGGCTTCGCGTGAGCTGCTTGTGCGCAACCTTTGCCACTCGTCCAACGTTCCTTGGCGGTAACAGACGCGTTTCGTTGGCGCTTAACTTGCTCTTCAATTTTTGTCAATTTCTCGAGTTGTGTTTTAATTTGTAGACGGTATAAAGAATTCAAATAATGCTTGTTCTATGATTGGTAGGTGAAAAGTCAGGCTCTCCTCTCTCTCTCTCTCTCTCTTTCTCACTCTCTCTGTCTCGTCGTGTGTGGTTGCGAGTGTGTTTGTGTGTGTGAGCGAGATGTTAATATCTGATAAGGAGAGCTGCTTGTCAACGTAATCTGAGAAATCTAGTCTTTTGTTAAGACTCCTTGTGGTTTCAAGTTGCGGCCTTTCTTTGACTCACAATGTGTGTGCGTGTGTGTGTGTAAAGTAATTCAAATGGATACCAATAAATGACTTAAGTGACTTAAAATACTCGCATGCAGATCGTTAATCTCTCTCCCGGCCAGAGGAACTAAAGGACGCACCCAGACTAAAGTTAGCTAATCGATTAATGGCAATCAGACAGCGGTTAAATTTGCTGCTAGTGCATGGCCTATTCCAATTAGTCAATGCACAACTAATGGGCAATATCGCCCAAACAATGGGCTACTAATTATATATATTAAAAATATAAATAAACAAAATAAGAGAAAAAGAAAAAGAACTTATTATCCATAATGGATTTGAATGGATTGCCAAATGTTCAAATTCAAATTCAAATGCAAAGTCCAAATTTCCTTTTATTCATATTCAATTGCTGAAAATGTAAATATTTTAAATTCAACCAAAATTAGTTGTTCTCTTTTAACTCTTTTAGCAAGCAAGAAGTCTTTTAAAAAACGATCTTTTACCATTTGCAGCAAGCAGTTTGTTAGTTAGTCCAGAATTGCATTCATAAAATTTATGCAATCTTCACTTTAATATGATTCATATGCAAACCGTTCTTGGAAATAGCCCGGCCAAAAGGAGTCACTGCAATGCAATGCTGCAACTTGTGCCACTTGCGCAACTGCAGCAACTGATGCACTGCAGCGATAGAGAACGCTTCACGTTCTTCTTCTGAAACTGTGGCAGGTTTCAATCGAGTACTTCAAAACACGTCCCAAAAATGTTAGAAAATATTAATAAAATTTAAGAAATTTGAATAAAAATCAAAATTGTATACTCTTCTCGAAGGAATACCCAATAATAAATATAGAAATAATATATTTACTCTATTTTCTATTTGATTAGGGATTGTATATTGTCTGTAGAGATCTATATATCTATGATATGATTGCCATTTCCATATAAATATTTAAATAATATTCTAAAATAAATCTTAAGTGTTCAGCAGCTTATGTTATCCTCATAATTACCAAACCGGAATCACATTCCATAAACTTTTCTTCCTTTTTTTAGTCCTTGAAAATCTGAAGATTTAGAAATGATGGTTAGATTCAGCTATTTATACAGTTGCCCATATCCGATGGAGAGTTGAAATCTCGAAAAGACGAAGAATTGTCATCATTTCAATGCTAATTTATTTATTTGAAAAATCATGTCAATTTATTTATAATTGGTAAATACAATTCAAATAATTTTATATTTTTGCTGAGCGTATAAGAATTTTGACATTTTTGACTGGGTTACGCCAAAATATACCGTCTCTCCTCCAGTCATCATAAAATCCAATCGTTACACCCCTCGCCACTTGAATAGGTCAGCCATTAAATCTGTTTCTATCGCACACTGCTCCCAAGACAAATATCCCAAAGTCATTTTTTATACGCAAATAGAGGCTGCAAATTTGATAAGACGAGGCGTGTAGGTGTGAGAAGCGAGCAGCATGATAAGCGAAGCGAGCACAAGTATTATTATTAGTTAAACATCTATATTTGCTAGGAAATTATTATAGTCTTTAAAAACCAGAAGATCTTGAAATTATGGATATATTCCGGTATTTATTCAGTTATATAGATATCCTTCAGAGAGTTGAAATCACGCAAGAAGAAATTCATTAAATTTGATGCAATTACAGTGCCAATTTAATTATTTGAGAGTTAATTTTTAATTACATTTACAATTCCAAAGTACAATTCATATTACATTTGCATAATTTTTATATTTATGTTGGGCGAATAAGCATTTTAACATTTCTGAATGCGTTATTCCAAGATGCACCCTAGAGAGATGACTTAGCCATTAATCGGGTTATAGTAATATGGATACGGCATGTAGGTATATTCAGGGGAGTAATCATTATCACGATGTTTGCTACATTTTTTTTCCTTTTTTAATTTGCGTATTGTTTTGTCCCTTTTCGTAATTGCTTCCCGATGTTCCTCCAACTGTTGTTGGATTTTGAATATTTCTTGGTTCTTTTTGCCAATGTTTTGCTTATGTTCCTCCAACTGTTTCTGAAACCAAGTCGATTTGATTGCATCGCTATTAATTTTATCTTTTAATATGGATATTTCTTGGTTCTTTTTGCCAATGTTTTTCTTATGTTCCTCCAACTGTTTCTGAAACTCCTTCGATTTGATTGCTTCGCTATTAATTTGACTTTTTAATTTGGATATTTCTTGGTTCTTTTGGTCAATATTTTTCTTATCTTCCTCCAACTGTTTCTGAAACTCCTTCGATTTGATTGCATCGCTATTAATTTGATCTTTTAATTTGGATATTTCTTGGTTCTTTTGGTCAATATTTTTCTTATCTTCCTCCAACTGTTTCTGAAACCAAGTCGATTTGATTACATCGCTATTAATTTGATCTTTTAATTTGGATATTTCTTGGTTCTTTTGGTCAATATTTTTCTTATCTTCCTCCAACTGTTTCTGAAACTCCTTCGATTTGATTGCATCGCTATTAATTTGATCTTTTAATTTGGATATTTCTTGGTTCTTTTGGTCAATATTTTCCTTATCTTCCTCCAACTGTTTCTGAAACTCCTTCGATTTGATTGCATCGCTATTAATTTGATCTTTTAATTTGGATATTTCTTGGTTCTTTTGGTCAATATTTTTCTTATCTTCCTCCAACTGTTTCTGAAACTCCTTCGATTTGATTGCTTCGCTATTAATTTGACTTTTTAATTTGGATATTTCTTGGTTCTTTTGGTCAATATTTTTCTTATCTTCCTCCAACTGTTTCTGAAACTCCTTCGATTTGATTGCTTCGCTATTAATTTGACTTTTTAATTTGGATATTTCTTGGTTCTTTTGGTCAATATTTTTCTTATCTTCCTCCAACTGTTTCTGAAACTCCTTCGATTTGATTGCATCGCTATTAATTTGATCTTTTAATTTGGATATTTCTTGGTTCTTTTGGTCAATATTTTTCTTATCTTCCTCCAACTGTTTCTGAAACTCCTTCGATTTGATTGCTTCGCTATTAATTTGACTTTTTAATTTGGATATTTCTTGGTTCTTTTGGTCAATATTTTTCTTATCTTCCTCCAACTGTTTCTGACCAAGTCGATTTGATTACATCGCTATTAATTTGATCTTTTAATTTGGATATTTCTTGGTTCTTTTGGTCAATATTTTTCTTATCTTCCTCCAACTGTTTCTGAAACTCCTTCGATTTGATTGCTTCGCTATTAATTTGACTTTTTAATTTGGATATTTCTTGGTTCTTTTGGTCAATATTTTTCTTATCTTCCTCCAACTGTTTCTGAAACTCCTTCGATTTGATTGCATCGCTATTAATTTGATCTTTTAATTTGGATATTTCTTGGTTCTTTTGGTCAATATTTTTCTTATCTTCCTCCAACTGTTTCTGAAACCAAGTCGATTTGATTGCATCGCTATTAATTTGATCTTTTAATTTGGATATTTCTTGGTTCTTTTGGTCAATATTTTTCTTATCTTCCTCCAACTGTTTCTGAAACTCCTTCGATTTGATTGCATCGCTATTAATTTGATCTTTTAATTTGGATATTTCTTGGTTCTTTTGGTCAATATTTTCCTTATCTTCCTTTAACTGTTTCTGAAACTCCTTCGATTTGATTGCATCGCTATCGATTTGAAGTTTTTGTTTGGAGATTAAATCACTTGTGCATTTCTTATATTTCAGTGAATTGAGCTTATTTAATTCATTCCTGATTGATTGCATATTGTCACTGTTCTTCCTACAAGAATCTATATTTTCACTCAATTTCTCATTTATTGCTAAGGTTAATTTATGATCGACTACCTTTTCTCGAAGATTGGCAATCTCCATATTCTTAATGGATGTTTTATTATCAAAGTTCTCCACTTCTGTCCTCATCAATTCTATGTAGATAAGCAGTGGCTTGATGGCCTTATAGGCATATGATCCGCATAGTTCCTCCTCTCTCCTTGATGCTTTGCAGATCTTTTTATAATTTAGAATTAGAATAACTCGCTTGTCTTATATAATTAACTCTTATTTACTTACTTCATTTTTCGTAGCTGTAGTTGCGAAAGAGGATTCGCCTTTGATCAGGATCAGACTTATGCATAAAGTAAATGCAACCCAACTTAATTCCATCTTTTCCTGCGATGGCCAACTGGTGTCAATAGAAACAGATGTAGACTAATTTTTCAGAGTCGGACTACAGACATTTTATAGCATTATATGTATTATTTATACATGGAACGATGCTGTTATCAAGTACCACTGATAATAGACGACGTCAGTGGCTTTAGAGGAACCTGGATCAGGTTCTAATTTCGAGCTTTTGCTCAAATTTGTGTAGTTCACGGCAACAGATAAGCGTAAACAGACATATCTACATATATATATATATATATATATATATATATATATATATATATTTATTTCGCAGTAGCATCAAATCATATTTGACAGAATCATAATAAATATTTAATTATTTATAGCTGAACTAGTGCTCATTTTAGAAACGATTGAACTTAGTTCCCCATTTTTAGATACCATTTGTATCTGAGGATCAAATCTTAAAGTGGACGATCTTAAAGAGAGTAAACAAATAAATGGGAACACTTTCAATTGTGTCTACTGTAGATGAACATTTATAAATATGTTTATAAAGTTCAGTTTGAAGATGGAATATCTGTTGATCTTCATTTGAAATGTGTATTCCAATAATACAAAATTCAGGCAGTTGGAAGCAAGATAGACCCAATAAAGTTTATACACTCCGCGAAATTCGATTAAAGGCACTTGGTTTTTTCATTATAAAATTTAAAATAAAATTAAAAACATTTTTTTGTTCCACAAAAGTTAGCTGTTTTAAATGCACGTCAAATAAAAAAGGAATTAAATTTATAACATAAACTTAACATTTTTTATTAATTTTTAACAGTTTAGTTTAAGTTTAATTTTAAGGTTAGGTTTCGAAATTCGAT